>JBAMBQ010000969.1:0-10570 GCA_037044495.1 Stegana nigrithorax | reverse complement strand
GCCGTTGGCAACGTGTGTGCCAAATGAAACAAATTTTTTGGCGCAAGTGGAGTACGAGCTATTTGTCACTACTTCAAGAGCGTGGGAAGTGGCGTACTTCATCAGCAAACCTACCGCCAAACACCGTCGTAGTTCTCAAAGACGAGAATCTACCTCCTCTACAATGGAAGCTGGGTAGAGTGGAAAGTACCATTACTGGAAGTGACGGCGTCATGCGAGTCGCCAACATTCGAACCGCCAACGGGCTCCTTCAGTTGAAACTCAGGTGTCTTCCAACGAGGGGAGCATGTCGGGAGCAGAACCTTACCAACACTAGTCACAGCTGATGAAGTAATTGTCTTGCTTTTTGATCTTGTTCTCTCTCGCTGCTGGCAATGATGCCGGCAGAATATATAAGCTGATGACTTTCAACTTTAAAAACATACGCATACTTTTTTTTTTCTTTGGATTTTAAATATTTCAGTTGTCCAATTTGGTGCGTAGACTTTCTCAAACACATGCTTGTATTTACTTATACGCACATTATCATGAATACAAAATTTTGGTTTATGAAATATTTTCATCCTCTTATAAGCTCCTTTTAATAAATCTTTTGCATTAGACGCATTAAATTCTATTAGAGCTAAGTTAATAGTCCTATGAACTTTATTATTAAATGTATCAATCAAAGACTGGTAGTTTTCAAATCATTTATATGTACCATAATAAATAAACTCTTTCCACATCATACCATTTAAAGTACTATTGAAGCGTTCAACAATTAATGCCTTCATTATATTGTACGTTGAATAATGATTAATTCTATACTTTTTCATCAGCTTGTAAAATTCTTTATTGAAAAACTCTTTGTCATGGTCAGTTTGAAGGTTGTGAGGACTCGTCCTTGGTTAAATATGCTTTGCATTCCTTTTGAGACATCAAGAGCATTTTTTGATTTTAGAGCTGCTCCCCATGCATATTTGGAGAATGTGTCTATTACTGTCATCAAGAAGCGGTTTCATTTGCTATATGTTGAATAAGTCCCCAAATTCACAAGATCAGCTTGCCAAAGATCATCGATAACCTTTGTTATCACCTTTCGACGTGGGAATTTTTTTCGAGCGTCTCGATGTAACTCTGTAACAAGGTTTCGCTTGCCCTCACTTTTTCTCGTTGTTATTTTTGGTGTTCTTCCTCTCATTGCTGCTTCTTTTCTGATTTTTTTTTCAGTTAGTTGTTAATATAAATAGTTTTCGAGCTCTTTGAACTAGTTTTCTCAACATATTTCATATAGCTCTCAATATCGCGACCAAATTCCATTTCAACATTTTTTATTTTCTCGAGCAATTGCTTTAAAGTTTTATCTACCTCGTACGTTTGCTCTTTTATTGATTCTATCTCTCCACTAAGCACTCTAATGAAGTCAACATTGAAATCGTTTATTGTTACATAATTTCCATCAACTGGTGGTGCAAAATTTTTAATACGTTTAGAATTCATATTCATATTTCGCTCACTGTCAAATTGTGAAACCAAAATGTCTCTCAATTGAAGTTTTATTTTTACTTAAGTTGTATGAATAGCGGCCAAATTTGTCAACACTTATATTTTTTATTCTAATATTATATTTTCCTCTTTCAATTCTTCGACAATGGAAATAATTTTGCTGTTGTGGTTATTATGACCAGCTGTTTGTTATGAAATTAAGAGTCTTAAACGATCAACTAGTTCATTAGGATTATCCCAATATATATAACTTGAACTTGTTAAGTTCAGATTAATGAAACTTTAGCCAATATATGATATATAATATATAGTTTATGGGTATAGAAATTGTTAGTTGAAATGGTTTCATTTTCTAACCCGAATATGTCTGTATATTTTTGACATATGTTTTTTAGTATTTGGGCATATTGGGGTGGGAAATTTGTTTGTAATTTTTCCATCACCTCTTTTTCTCTGTTACTTTTATTAGTGATTGATATTGGACTATGGTAGTCATGAAGATTTTCTATTTTTATCTATCTATTGGTATTTGTATATTTTTATTCGTTGTATTCAAAATGCGAATAAATGCATTTTTGGAGTTAACTATTGTGTTTGCTATGAACACGCCTGGTATTGGCTCTTGGTTAATTACTAGTGCCTCAGTTTGTTTGGTTGTGAGGTTCACTTGCCTAATTACCTCGGATCGTGCTGGTAGCAAAACAGTATTGTTACAATAATTGAAATGTATTGGAATAGATATCTCGGCATAGAACTGTTGTGGTCTTACCACGAACCAACTTTTTTCTTCTTGGATCTCTAGTACACAATTATATTTTTTCATGAAATCCATACCGACTATGCCGTCATATGGAATGGGGAAATTTTCTGTCATCACTTGAAATGTGTGTGGTATTAGAAAATTATCGACCCTAATATCTAGTTGTGTACTGCCCAATGATTCTATGGTTCCTTGTCCTATGCCACTTAGGTTTGTTTTATCTGTTGTATCAATATGCGAGTGAATATCATTGAATTCTTTTAGCAGTGATACATCTGCTCCTGTATCTACTAATAAAGTAACAGGTTGCCCGCTTGGTTCTAGATTTACTTTTATGAAAATACTTAGACTCAGATTTAGTGTATGAATTTTATTTGATTTTATTGTTGTGGTCTTAAGGGGTTTTGGGGGTTTCCCTGTTCGGTATTGTCTTGGGTTGTGACCCGAACGTTGTTTTGTCTACCATTATTATTGTTGTTATTATGTATTGATTACCGCCACGTGAATTACGTCGGTAATTTTGGTTCTGACCATTTCTGTTGTTATTATTGTTATATCTGCCTCGTCCTCTGTTGTGGCCACCGCGCCAACCCCGGCGGTTATTGCCACGGTAATTTATTATTACCTCGGAAGTAGAGGACTGTGTCTTCTTTTGTTGCAGCATTTGCACAGGTTACAAACTTGGATACTGCTTCGTTCATGTCATTGAACTGACCAGCTTCCATTATTAGTTTAATTTTTGGGCTCGAGCAATTTGCTGTCATGGCTTTGACGGCTTGTTGAGTAGAATATTTACTAGCCAACTCGCGCGACATGCCATCTGTTATATAGGCATTCTCTAATGCCTTTGTGAGCTCATTAATTTCGCTTGTATATTGGTTGGCGTTTTTTGTTTTTGCTGAACATTTAGCAATTTTGCTGAAATTAGTTCAGCTGACTCACCCTTTACTGTGCGTTTTAACGCTTGTGTAACTGCTGCTAACGTAGTTTCATCGTTTAACAGGTTTCTTGCAGTTCCGGCTAATTTTGTTTTTATTTGATCAACTGCTAGTAGTTCATGTTGTCCTTTTATGGAATTGACTATTCGTATGGCGTCTAGGAATCAAGTCAGATTCTGTGCCTTTCCGTCAAATTCCGGGACCATGCCTGAAACTATTTTTATTAAATCTACTGTTGTCTGAGGCATTTTGTCTGTTTCATCTATTTGTTCTCGTTCTATGTCAGGTGTGGTGGTACGTTTCTGTCGGACAGTAACTCTATGTCTATGCTAATTGTTTCTAATTTAGGTCTCCTAAACTCTAACAACTGTTTGAGCTTTTGCTCGTATTCATTAATTATATTATTTGCCGTTAAGGATTCTTCGGCAGTTAAGCTTGTTTTTATTAAGTCGATTGTTTGTTTTGCCAATTTTCTCTCAGTATATTGTTATGTTTTTTAAATGTCACTTGTGTGACTGGTTCGTTACGATATACTGAATTATATGACTTAGTGAAATTCTGTTTAATTTCTACTAGTCTTTTTAGAACTTCTGTCCACGAATTTATTTTTTGGCAAAGCAATTGACTGTTCAACTTTGTTTAAACTCTTGTTTTATTATGTTTAATAGAGAATTTTTAGGCAAAAGTTGCAACCTTGTAAGATACTTCTTCTTTATTTTATTATTAGGTATCTTATACAATCGCAGCAAGAAGTTCGCTGTTAGCAGAATGATTACTGTAAGTAGCATTTGGGTTTTCAAGTTTAGATTTTCTTGAACCCACTTTAAAAATTTGCCTCTCTATTTTGAATCAATGAATGAAAAATTTGTTGACTTAATATTGGAAAGTCTAATGCAATTAAAAATTTAATGCTTATATAATCTTGTCGGTCAAAATCAATTAATAGTTAATTACTGATGTAATATCATTAACTGCGTGTCAAATAAGCAATGTAATTGCAGACATTAATTCATTTAATAAAAGAAAATTTTTTTCTCTACGTTAGCGTCTTACATTTTTCAAATTTTAATCTGGTTTACATTTTTAAACTACTTTACTTATAAGCAAGCTTAATGCCGTTAACTAACAAATGACTTTTAGAAGTTTTGTAAAAAAAATTTGTAATTTGCATTACTTTTAAATATTATACATGGGCTAATTGTAATGCAGCGCATTAGCGCTTCATACTACGCTTATTCCAAGGTAAAAATTCTTTTTGTTTTATTTTTTTTTTAATTTGTCATTAATTATTATTATTTTTGTTGTAGTTCTTCAGTTGTTTTCGGATCTCTTCTATGCGAACTATGTTGCGCTGTCGGTAGTCGTCCACGATGTCTTCTTTGTTGAGCTTCATAAGTATTTTCCTCTCTCGGAGAATAAGCGCTTTTTTCCGTCTCTGGTATTTCTAGTTCCAGTTAGCTGGTTGTTGGTTTTTGATTTGGTTATAGGCCGTGGTCCAGCATTGGGGTTGTTTTTGAGTTTTCCCTCTATGGTTGGCTTTTCCATTTGTTGCGGCACTTCCTGCTCTAAATTCCGTTATTGTGCATCGGGAGGATGCATGCAGCAACTTGTTTCTATTGATGCAGTTGTAGTTGTTGTTGTTATCGGCGTCCATACGCTCTCGCCGTTTACGCCGGAAGTATCCAAACGGGATGTTGAACGGCTGCGCGTACCACTCTTGTCGTGCTTCCTCGATGTCGTGTAACTGTATAGGTAGGTGCCAGATCCAATCTGGTTCGAAAGTTGGTCCGTTATTGGGTGTTTTGCTGGTTGATGGCCACAATTTTTCTTCCTTCGGTGGGGTGGACATCTCATTGGTTTTATTTGAGGTGTATTTTGGATTTTATTTTATAATTTATATCATCGTACATATGAAAGGTGATAAATAAAACACTCAAGTTTACCCAAAATATTCAAAATTTTTACGTTTACATCACTTCCAAGACATTTTCGAAGTTTGTCCAACGTTCTTCCATTAAAACATCCCCATACTTATCAAGAAAATTTCTTATTTCACATGATAGAATGGTTGATATTTTTTATTTTTAGTTTTTTTTTTTATTTTTTATAAGAAACGAAAAAAAAGAAGGCTTAAAAGATTAACTCAATCGAGCTGTGATTTTAATAATAAGGTGCTCAAGAGTGTGTAACCTTATTTATACTCTTTAATTCTAGAGCATAAGATGCTCAGGAGAGTGTAAGCCTATTTATACAATGAAATTCGAGAGCAAAAACTATCTTAATCTTTTCAAGAATAAACATAGTCATAACATAGTGAGTCACTTAAGTATTTTGCCTAAAAAATTTTCGATCTCACAAAAGTATTTTGCCTCGCAACAAAGTAAACGTGGTTTCGATATTTCCTTTGAAATTTGCCCCAATTTCGTGGAAATTCTGAATGCTGTACTTGTTGCTAATGCAATAAGTCAATGTTGTGTACAATTTTGGTGTGATACTGCTGCTTTAATAACCCAAAATGGCAAAACGCAAAGAATCAAATTATGCATACAGAAAAGTCATTTTATATCTGTGTTATCAGGGTAAACTAATTCAATATGTTTCTGAAATGTTTGACCGAAGTCGCCAAACAATAGAAAACACAAATAAATGATCGAAAGACCATGTTACTAAAAAAAGTACAACCTCTTCTGGCCGCCCCAAAATACTGACAACACGAATTGACAGCGAAATTCTTAAAGAGAACCGGAAAACCCACATTTCTCAGCACCAAAATTGAGCGACAAATAGTTGACATTCAACAACGAATGCCTTTAATCAGTTGAATTAGAAATAAATCGCGCATTAGCCCTGGAAGATTAAGACGAGATATTCTAACTTTAGATCTGATTAAAAGTTGTTTATTTTGCACACACTCATATATATATATAAGTTAGCACAATCTGCCTCCGCAATGTTTAACTTTGCATGCGCGGTATCAAGTTACCGCACCTACAGTTATGCTGCATCAGCGTCTGGATAACATCCGCCACCAAAGGCGCACGAGAAGCAACGTCAGCAAGCTTAACGCACGAGAAGCAACGTCAGCAAGCTTAAACGTCCGCTGCTTCGATGCATAGGTTTCTTGTAGGGTAGCTTAAGCCAAAACATGTTAGTCTAAGAATGATCGTGAATAAATGAATTAAACCTGCAAACCGTTCTCGCTAATTGGCGCCCAACGATCCGGACTCATCGTTGAGGAAAGTAAAATATAATAAGTCGCGAAAGTGCAACCAAAAAACAGTCGCGAGAGCGCAAAAAAATTAAATTATTAAAAGCTGAAAGTAAAATCGGTGTAAAATCATACTAACCGTGAAAGCACAAAAATAAGCCGTGAAAGAAAAAAAACTGTGAACAAGTGCCTAATTATTAGGGCAATGAAAAAATAATAAGTCACGAAAGTGCAACCAAAAAACAGTCGCGAGTGCGCAAAAAATTAAATTATTAAAAGCTGAAAGAAAAATCGGTGTAAAAACATATTAACCGTGAAAGCACAAAAAATAAATAAGCCGTGAAAACAAAAAAAAACTGTGAACAAATGCCTAATCATAAGGGCAATAAACAAAAAAAGTAATAAGCCACGAAAAGTGCAACCAAAAAACAAACAGTCGCGAAAGCGCAAGGAAATTAAATTATTAAAAACTGAAAAAAAAACTGTGCGAAAGCATAATAAATCGTATAAACGTAGAAAAAAGGAAAAAAACTGTGCAAAATCGTAATAAGTCGCGAAAGCGCCACTCTACAAATCAGTCGCAGCTGCTCTGGAAGAGATCACACAGGATAGAATAAGTCTATAAGTCATGCAAGTAGTTTTTTAATAAAAAATATATATATATCTCTATTTTAAAAAAAATACCTTTGTAAAAAAATCGAGTCGAGTATTTACTTTTGAATCATCTCTTTTTATACAAAAAAAATATAAATAAAAAGTTAATTGAAAACTAGGTTGATTATCTTAAATAACAAGAGCACAAATAGGCCTTTTCAATTTTGCCAACATGAATGCTGAGCAGTTTCAAGTGATTGTGGCAACGGCAGTGGCTGCTGCTTTAGAAAGTCAGCGCAAAGAAAACCAAATAGAACGTAATGAGCTCCAGGCTACAATAGACGGACTGACAAATAGACTAAATACGTTAGAGTTCCCTCCTGACACGGTCCAAGTGTACTCAGATGTGACAGTAGATCCTAATGTCTTGTGCGAGGAGACTTTAGATATCGCAAAATCGGTACCGGAGTTCAACGGTGACCCAGCTCGGTATGTGTCCTGGCGACAGGCCGCCAACGCTGCATATAAGCTGTTTCAGAATTATAAGGGTAGTTCCAAGCATTATCAGGCTACGTGCATCATTAGGAATAAAGTAACTGGTCAGGCAGATTCAATGCTTGCTTCTTATAACACGCCCCTGAATTTTGATGCTATTCTTGCGCGTTTAGACTTCACGTACGCTGATAAGCGTCCGATTTATCTTATTGAACAGGAAATGTCCACCCTTCGTCAAGGTAATCGAACTGTAACGGAATATTATGACGAGGTCGACCAGAAACTTGCTCTCATAAGCAATAAAGTTATTATGACCCACGAAAGGAACTCTGAATTAGCCGTTATACTTAATGAAAAATATAGACAAGACGGTCTTAGGGTGTTCATCTCGGGGCTAAGGAAGCCATTGTGTGACATCTTATTCGCCTCTAGGCCCAAAGACCTGCCATCTGCCCTGGCCCTAGCCCAGGAGGTGGAAGCCAATCACGAACGATATGTGTTCGCGGCAGGATTCGCCAACAGAAATGACACAAACAAAAACCACCCTCAGTTTAGGAAGCAAAATAACCAAAACCAGAATAAACCTCATAAACAAGGCGGGGGGTTTAAGAAACCTGAGGGATCACAGGACCCCCAGCCAATGGAGGTTGACCCGTCGGAGTCCAGGTTCCGACAACCAACCACATTTAATAGTAGAAATAACCAACAGTCCCGTAACGTCGAAAGCTCACGTAGATACAATAGCAAGCGTCCCCCGGGATCAACTTCGGGGAGGGACAGGAATAAGCAGCAGCGTGTTAACACGCTAGCACCAAGCCAAGACAATGAAGGGGAATACGAGGAAGACGCCCAGGATGAAGTGGAGGACCTCGAGCAGGAACTGGAACCCTCAGAGGAGCTTAATTTTTTAGGGGTAAATCCCTGCTTCCGTATTTAAGTAGAACGTTGGCAGGGAAAAAAATAAAAATCCTCGTTGACACTGGAGCATCGAAAAATTACATCAAGCCGATGCCTGGCATACTAAAAATTAAACCGGTACAACAACAATTTACCGTTAAGTCGATCCATGGTTGTAACAAAATTCATTCAAAATGTACCCTTAGGATCCTCGGTACCCAATCAGATTTCTTTCTATTGCCACATTTAGCTACCTTCGACGCTATCATTGGTCTGGATCTCCTTAGTAAGGTCAACGCAAAACTAGATTTAAAAACAGGACAAATTGCCCACGATAATGGGACTGAAAAACTTCTTTACTTTTTCTGTCGCGACGTAAATAATATTAGCATTAACAAGGACCATGTCCCACAAGAAGCGTTGCCTCATTTCTCTCGCATAATAGACAGTAACTCAAAAGCCTTTGCCGATCCTAACGAAGCTCTACCGTTCAACACTAACGTGTTAGCTACGATAAGGACAAAAGACAACGAACCTTCATACGCTAAGTCATACCCGTACCCGATGGCATTGGCTAATTTCGTCAACAACGAGATCAAGCAGCTGTTGGCTGACGGTATTATCAGGAAATCGCGGTCACCTTATAACAATCCAATTTGGATCGTGGACAAAAAGGGTGTAGATTCCGTGGGAAACAAAAAGAAAAGAATGGTCGTTGACTTTAGAAAATTAAATGACAAGACAATAAGTGACAGATACCCTATCCCCGAAATAGGCGTAATTTTATCCAACTTGGGAAAATCCAAGTATTTTACTACTTTGGATCTCAAGTCCGGTTTCCACCAAATAGAATTGGCAGAGCGCGATAGAGAGAAGACGGCCTTTTCTATCAACAACGGGAAGTACGAATTTTGCCGGTTGCCCTTCGGTCTTAAGAACGCTCCTAGCATATTCCAAAGGGCAATAGATGATATTCTTAGGGAGGAAATAGGTAAATTCTGCCACGTCTACATTGATGACGTGATTATATATTCTGATTCTAGCGAAAACCATCTTAAGCACATCGACACAGTACTCAGGAAATTGTATCAAGCCAACATGCGGGTGTCTGTTGAAAAATCGCAATTCTTTAGAAGCGAATTGGAATATTTAGGATTCACAGTGTCCACCGATGGTATCAAAACTAGCGAAGAAAGGACAGAAGCTATTAGAAACTTCCCGCAACCAACTACTCTTAGGGGACTTCGTTCTTTCCTTGGTATGACAGGGTATTATAGATGTTTCGTCAGAGATTACGCGAAAATTGCAAAACCACTGACGAATCTTTTAAGGGGGGAGAATGGTAATGTCAGCGCGTCGCAGTCAAAAAAGGTTAAAATTGACCTCGACCTCAACGGCATTAAGGCATTCACTAAACTTAAGAATGTTTTAATATCAGAGGACGTTATGCTGACATACCCCGATTTCGATAGACCATTCGACCTTACTACGGACGCGTCCTCAGATGCACTTGGAGCGGTGCTGTCCCAAGATGGTCGGCCGCTTATAATGATATCTAGATCATTGAGGGAAAGGGAAGAACACTATGCTACCAACGAGCGAGAATTACTTGCGATAGTCTGGGCACTTAAGAAACTACGTAACTACTTGTATGGCGTTAAGGATCTCAGGATTTTTACTGACCACCAGCCGCTTACTTTCGCCGTTTCCGAAAAAAACCCTAACTCTAAAATCAAACGCTGGAAAGCATTTATTGAGGAATTCCACCCAAAGTTAATTTACAAGCCAGGTAAGGACAATGTTGTTGCGGATGCTCTATCACGCCAACACATCAACGCTATGGACGATGACAACGAATCAGCCGCAGCGACCATCCATAGTGAAGAGTCACAGACGTATGCAATAGAACCCGTCGATCGGCCCCTTAATTGCTTTCGTAACCAAATAATCATTGAACAGGGAAAGACTCCTAGCAAGCGAACCTTCATATTGTTTGGAAGTAAAGCAAGACACCAGATAACTTTCTCCGACCCTACGGTACTTTTATCAACCCTGCAAGAAGTCGTCAGGGAGGACACGGTCAATGCAGTACATTGCGAATTACCTATTTTGGCCCAATTTCAACACGAACTTATTAAGCTCTTCCCGACAACGAGGTTCCGGTATACCAAGAAATTCGTTATGGATATATTC
>JBAMBQ010000946.1:0-11783 GCA_037044495.1 Stegana nigrithorax | reverse complement strand
AACCCAAACAAAACAAAAAATTATAGAAAAAGCAAACGAAAAAAGGGAAACATACCAAGAAAATAGAGAAATAGGTTTTATTAAAAACTATAAGAACGTAAGGCATAAAGAACAGCCAAAATTTAGGAAAAGCAACCTACAAAATATCCATACCAGTAATATAAAAAGACCATTTAAATTCGCAGGTAATACTTTTGCTAATGCTAATGATGGCAATTCCCCAAACAATAGCATCCATAACAATAACACCAATAATAGCAACTAATGGATATTGCATGATACCGGTAGAAACCGTGGAACTTGTCAACGAAACCAATCTAATACTACACATAATACACCCATACGAATTAAATAATGTTTTAAACAGTATACAAGACAATATAAAAAATCTAAGAATAAATACAAAACACCTTATGACACAAATGCAGAATATAAGAGCAAAAATAAATTCCATAACACCAAACAAAAAAAGACAAAAAAGAGGACTTATAAATACAGTAGGGACAGTCCAAAATTGGTTGTTTGGAACTATGAACGAGGACGACAGACAAGAAATAGAACAACGACTAGAAATCAATAGAATGAACACATTACAAACAATTAACACAATTAACAAACAGGTACAAATAAACACTAACTTTAACGACTCAATAACAATATTAAAAAATACAATAATAGATGACAGAGATAAAATAGCAAGCTTTGTGAACAACATTCAAACACACAATAACGACATAATTAGTAGATTAACATACCACGACCAACTACTAAAATTACAATACTTAGAAAATAAAGTGGACGAGATACTAGACAATATAGCCTCAGCAAAATATAACACACTACATCCATCCATACTAACAGCTGAAGAAATCAATAAGTATGATATAGATTTCTTAAAAATAAAATTAAGCAGAGTAGGAGTCATGTCGTATAACGATTCAATTATATTAGCTATTAAGATACCAACCAATACAATCCAATTAAAGGAATATACAATTGTACCAATCATAGACAAACAATCTTTTAAAATAGATGCAACAATAGAAAAAGTGTTACAAATAAACAATAAAATGTATACATTTATAGAAAATAAGATGATCAATGAATTAAAAGAAACAAAACATTGCATCTACGAAAAAAACTGTAAACTCATATACGATACATCAATACAAATCGAACAAATACACGAAAACATTATTATAACACAAAATGTAAACATGAGCGAAATAAAACATAATTGTGAAGACAATGAAATGAAAAACAATTATAATTCAACAAATTTGTTAATATCATTTGAAAATTGTACGGTAGAAATAAGAGGAAAAACCTTTACAAACAAACAAAATATATACATTGATCAGATAATAATAGAGGAAGAAAGTAAACTAAATGAATTTCCAAAAAAACCAACATTTACCGAAATAAAACTAAAACAAACCGAAAACATTAAAGAAATAAAAGAGCTCAAATATCACCGTAATGTAACCTATAGCACCATGCCTGTAATAATAATAATTGTAATCATACTTGTAGCATATCTAAGATTTAAACAAAAATCAATCAAAATTAATTTAGAAAAAGAAATCCAGGAGAATTCCATGACAAAAGGGGGAGGAGTTACGTACCCTAACCCAAGTTCCGACACTAACACCGATGTTAACGTAATCATAAATAAATACTTAAAAAACGCAAACAACGAATAAACACACTAACCCATTCCCAATAATTATGCTGACACTAAGAATATTGGCATAATTATCGACAAATATCAAAAATAAGCATAAACATACTAACCCATTCCCAACAATTATGCTGACACTAAGAATATTGGCATAATTGTCGAGAAATATTAAACTACTGCATAAGCATTATTACTAAACGATATCATGACCTAACTTTCACTATGCTTAAGTAAACATAATATGAACCGGCATTTGCATATGCCAAATAGTATAAATATAATAACCAAAAACTACAAAAAGTTAGTCTGAAGACACAGTAACTAAAGTTACTATCAAAAACCCTATCATTTAAATAAAAAATATATTACAATTGAAATTGTTTGACTTTTAATTAAAAATAAGTGATAAACACATAATTCGTCTTGATCAGCATCGAAAGGCGAGTCGATCTAGCCATGTCCGTCTGTCCGTATGAACGCACAGAATTTGGAAACGGTAAGACCTACCATTACCAAATTTTGCACGAAGACTTTCCTAAACCATAGGCATAACGAGTTTATTTTTATTTTATTTCGATATTCAACCTATAACATATAGCTGCCATAGGAACGATCGGCCGAAAAACCACATTTCCTAACCAAAACGCTTTTTTTTTTAAATATCGGTTTCAAATTTTGGACTTAATCGTTACAGATTATACCCAATCACATATCTATAATAGTGAAATTCGGAATTGGGCATTAGCTAAAACTATTAAATTCAAAATTTGGTTAACGTATCTTTAAAAACAAAAGGGCTTTTGTTACTAAATGTGAGTTTTCACCCGATCATTCCTATGGAAGCTATGTGTTTTAGGTCGAATATCAAAAAAAAAAATACACTATGCCTATGGATTGGGGGAGTCTTTGTGCAAAATTTCGTGGTTGCAGGTCTTACAGTTTCCGAGACCCAATTATTCATACAGACGGACGAACAGACAGACAGACGGACATGGCTGTATTGACTCGCCTTTCGATGCTGATCAAGAATATATATACTTTATGGGGCTGCCACGCCTCCTTCTGACCGTTACATACATTTGCTCATCTTTAATATACCCTTTCCATATTTTGGTATGGTATGCACTCAGTTGTCCTTTTTTTTTTTAATACTAAGAATGTTTTTTTTCCGCAAGAGTAAATTTGAGTACCGGCTGCGTCAGTTGCCGATTGAAATGACGACCGTTCAGTTTTAGAGTTAAACTATGCTTACGACTAATTTTACATCTTATTCTTCTCAAGAATTTCGTTTGTCGTTGTCATTTACATTGTTCTTTTTTTTATTATTTTGCAGCTGTGGTTTGGTTGAGTATAATTCATGTTAATTTCTTAAATTATAATTTTGTTGTTGCAGCACATCGGTTTGGCGACTCGTTGTCGCAGACTGATGGTTTTTTATTGTTGCTTGTTAATGCGACTTTGTTACGCTGTTACTCTGTTATAGATTTTGTTGTTCCTGTGAGTTTTTGTCGCTATGCTGTCACTCTGTTGCAGTTGTCGTTGTTGCTGTGGTAATTTGCGAGGCAATTGACATAACCGATTCGGGCAAAAGTGCAAGTGTGGTTAAGGTAGCCGCGCAGGCGGAGCAAACGAACGAAAGCCTGCGCTAAATTATAGAGTTTCTAACCTTAAAAATAAAAAGTGACGACTAAAACGAAAATCAGGACAAAAAAATTGTGCCAGAAACGTTTGCGAAAATAATACACGAGTTCGTCGGTGAGTCCGTGCCGGTCGAACAATGGTTCATAAACTTCGAACAAAAAGCAAAGGCATACTGGTTATCGGACAAGCAGATGTATGTGCAAGCCCGTGTAAAGACAACCAGAACGGCACAGTTGTTTTAGAATCAGTTTGCGTGAGTTCGTATAAGCAACTGAAAAAAGAGTTAGTAGAAGAATTCACATGCACAGTTGAAAGTGCGGAAGTGCATTTTCGGTTAAGAAAACGAAAAAAGAACGGGGACGGAAGCTATAAGCAATATATACTTCAAATGAAGAAAATAGCCTCGCTCGCTGAAATCGATACGAAGTCGGTTATTCGGTATATAGTCGACCGGTTGCCAATTGGCAGCGAGTATAAATTGTCAATGCTCGGCTGCAGAACTTATCACGAATTACAAGAGCAGCTGAATATATACGAGCAGTGTAAAGTGCGATGAAAAAAAGCAACCATATAGTGCAAAGAGAGAAATCGAAGCAAAAATAAAGGCGCGCGGCTGTTTTAATTGTAATCAGCGGACCACACGCGCAAGAATTGTAAAAACGGCACGAAGTGTTTCCGATGGAACAGAAATGGACACATACCGCTTAATTGCCCGGAAGTAGGGGCGGCGATCAGAATTGTTCACGAACTATGACGTTTGAAGCGCGTAAAGGTTAACGGCGTAGTTGTGCACTGCTTCGCCGACACTGGACAATTATAAGAAAGAGCTTCCTACACAAAATGCGCAAAGTCATGTGGACAAGTGCACAACTAGCCTGCGTAGCCTGGGAAATAAGATGACCCGACCAGTGGGGAGTTTTGCAGCAGACGTGACGGTTGACGACATAACCGTACGGCACAAGATAGTAGTGGTCGCCGATAGGGATATCTCATATGAGGCGTTGTTGGGTTACGACTTCACAAGCCGATGCAATTTTTTATGCGACGGCCGATGGGTTTGTTTTTTTTTTTCTTTTTTTTTTTCGCAGACGTTGTGGTAGCGCACTACCAAACAAGAGGACTTACGAAACCAGACCTACATAGTATCTGTTCCACAGCTACGACAAAATGGTCAACAGCTGCTTTATCTACTTCACAAAGATTATTGTAACTAGAAGATTACAAAAACTTATTTATAAAATTAAAAACTTAATTAAAATTAATACAAATATACATAGTAAAAATTCAAATAAGTAACTAATTCTATCTAGTTTCATTAAATCTACGAGTAAGAAGAGATTTTAAAGAGGAAGAGGAGGCTATGTTAGAAAATAATAGATAGTTAGAGTTATAAGCCAAACACATAACATAAAAGGGGTCATGCAGTAAGAATGATGATCGTGCAGTTTTTGTCTAATGGGCAAATTGTATCTTGTTGAACGCGAAGGCTCGTTAAAGTTTATTTTCCCGAGGAGACAAGGCGAATTGACTTTTCCGTTTATCAGGTTATGAAAGAAAAGAATACCTAACACGGATCTCCGACTAGCTAAAGTAGGAAGATTAATCAATTTAAGGCGGGAATGGTATGAAGGAAGGCGAATTGCAGAATTCCAGTTTAACCCACGCAAAGCAAAAAGCAAGAATTGCTTTTTGACAGATTCAATTCGGTCAGAGTATGTTGTGAATTTGGGAATTCCAAACACATGAAGCATATACTAAAATCGGACGAACCAAAGAAGTGAAATGCTGCTTGGTGGTATAAGGATCATTGAATTCTGTAGACCATCTCTTAATAAAGCCAAGAACACCTCTAGCTTTATTAGTGGTCATGAGAATGTGAGAACAAATGTTAAGTTTCGGGCACATTCAAACATCTAAGTCGTTAAATTCATAAACCCGTGCTAAGGTAGAACCATTTAAGGAGTAGGAATACAACCTAGGTTTGCTACGAGTGAAAGACATAACTTTACCCTTTTCACAATTAAGGTAAATAAAATTATCCTTACATAACTTTGAAAGCTGATCGAGGTCTTCTTGAAGACTATTCTGATGAAGAAAGGAATCTAGAGAGAAACAAAGTTTTACATCATCAGCAAACATAAGCACATGAGAATGCTTAATAACCGATGGAAGGTCATTTATGAGAATGTTAAAAAGCAAAGTACCTAAGTGGCTGCCCTGTGGGATACCAGAATCTGACAATAACGAACAAATCCACTGGAAACAAGTGAAGTGAACTCCAGAAGATTTGTAACTGTTGAACGTTTTTTAGAGAAGCCATGTTGAGATATACTAAAATTAGGAATAATATAATGCTGAAGCTGATCAGTAATTATATGTTCCAGTAACTTCGGTATTGCGCATAGCTTAGCAATACCACGGTAGTTTGAGATATCCCTTTTACTACATTTTTTTTTTTGTGGAGAGGCAAAATGTAAGATTGTTTCCATACCATTGGAAAGGAAAAGGTCGTAACCGATAAATTTAACAACTTACAAAGAGGAAAGTGTAAAGCGTTAGTACAGTACTTTAAAACGCATGCAGGAATACCGTCGGGGCCAACAGAAATATTGGGTTTAATAGCTAATAAATAAGACAGAAGCATTTTTTTATCAATAACTGGACAATTGATTGGGTAAGAGGCCCCTGTACTTGGGTCGGGATAAAAACTAAGTGAAACAGAACTATCACTATATTTATTCTGAAAGAAGCTGGCAAATAAATTAGAAATATCAACATTATTTCATATATATATTCTGATATTTTATTATCAGAATTTTCTTCCTTACAAGGGGAGAAAATGTACGGAGAAGAAAAAGAGATAAGTGTATTTAATATAACAACAGCTGATGTTGAATATTATCTAATTGTAAGTTACTAGCAGGAAGTAACAAAGATGATCAACGAGTACGAGATATGGTTCCGTTCCAGCAGAAATCGAGCCGCATACCATTTGTTGAAGTAGAGCCGGTTAAGACGCAGGTCGACGAGTGGCTCAGGCAGGGGATTATCCGACCATTGTGTTAAAATTTTTCCAGTCGGATCGTAATAGTCAAGAAGAAGGATGGCACTAATAGAGTGTCCGTCGACTTCCGCAAGCTCAACAAGATGGTGCTCAGGAAATCTTTCCCGGTGCCTGTTATGGAAGATGTGCTCGAAAATCTGTAGAAGGCGAAATACTTTTCGATTATGAACCTAGAGAACGAATTCTTTCAAGTGCCGGTGACGGAAAACAACAGGAAATACACAGCGTTCGTAACGAAGGAAGGACTGCACGAGTTTACCTAGCCATCGTTCGGATTTTGTAACTCACCATCGGCGATTATTCGATTTATTTCTCACTTATTTAAAAAGTTGATTATCAAAAACGTGTAGGAGTAGTATATGGACGACATAATCGTGTATGCGGCAACAGCAGAAGAATGCCTTACGAAAATGGAAAAAAGTATTTTAAACGTCGGCAGCGTACGAGCTGAGAATAAAATAGAAGAATTACTACTTTCTAACACAAAAGATCAATTTTTTGGGACACGTTATCCAAGCGGGAAAAATAATGCCAGGCCAAGAAAAAATGGTTGCAGTGAGCATATTCCCAGTTCTAAGGAACGTTAAGGGAGTCCAGGCATTCCTAGGCTTGATAGGATTTTTTATGAAGTTTATTGAGAAGTACGCACAAGCCACTAACAAATCTGTTGCGGAAAGACTTATTTTTCGAGATGGGCGAAGCGCAGATGCAGTCATTTGAAAAGTTGAAGAAGCCGTTGACAATAGAGCCGGTTCTAAGGCTATATGACAGGGAGGCAAAAACGGAACTACACACCGATGCATCAAAGGACGGATACGCCGCAGCATTGCTACAATGGTTTGAGGGACGACTGCACCCGGTTTTATACTGGAGCAAGAAGTCTTCCAAAGCGGAATCTCGTCAACACAGTTACGTGCAGGAGGCAAAGGCTATTTTTCTGGCAGTCAAGAAATATCGACACTATCTACTGGGGATACGATTTAAGCTTGTCACCAATTGCTCAGCGTTCAGAAAAACACTAAATATGAAAGATGTACCACACGAGACAACAACTTTTTTCGCTGTGTACTGTACTAGTCGTGCTTAGTTTGCGTTCCGCTGTTTTTATTTAGTTACTAGATAATAACTCGTGTTTTTATTACTAAATTGTGCGTTATCAATAGTGCTTTTCTCATAATTATCGGTGGTGGCATTAGAATTATTCGGTGCTCTCTGGTGAAATCATTTTATAAAAATTAAATTTCTTGGTGATTAATTTTGTAATTTTGGTGCTTTGAATTGTTTTGTTTTTGTAAACAAATAGCGAACACCTGTTTTTTGCGCGACTATAGTGTAATTGTTGCATAGTGAGTGACTGTCTTACTTTTTTCATTCAGACTTTCGCTTTCCTTTTTTAGTACTTTCTTCTACTTTATTAAATTTTAATTGCATACTTTTTGGCTTTTGCTTCCTATCAAATCCTTAATTTTGAATATTTTAAAATTTTTTTCTAATTAATTTTTTCCTTTTGTAATCATGGCTTGTTGTTACGCGAAGTGTAAGAAGGCACTTGATGCTGCCATCGTTTCTGTATCGTGTTGGATTTGCAATAACCATGCACATGTCGCTCGTGCTGACTTGAATGGTCGAATCGTGGACAGCATTGCTAAAAATAATGGCTTACGCTGGTCGTGTCCTGACTGCCGCCCTTCGGAAATTAATTTTTCCAAATTTGTTATGAAATCCCGCAATGCCTTTTCGGAGTTAGTAAAGGATTATAAACGGCTTGGTGAAAAGCTAGAAGATTATGAAAAATCTTTTGAAGAGTACAAATGTTCTGATTTGTCTCCTAAACGGAAGAAGGCCAAATCTTCTAAAACAAAAGTACCCCCTACAATTGTTATTAATGCTGATGACAGCCCAAATACTCCCAGTTGCTCAAATCGACCAGGTGTATTCAACTCCTATGTCAGTTTCTCCTCCAGTTTCTTTTGCTGTGGCAGTTAATACAGGTGTTTCTAACCTTGCTATTGTGCCAACTATACAGCCTTCAGTCAAAATTTCACCTAAACCCTTAGTTGTCGTTCCTGTCACGAAGGCTGTCTTTGTCTCCCGGTTGGCCATTGACACTACGGAATGTGATGTTAATCATTACATAGTTTCTAAATGTACATCTATCTCTAATACTATTATAAATAAATTTAAGTTCGCCCATAAGCGATCTATTTCTTCGTTTAAAATTATAGTTCCGGCCGATTATTTCGCGGAATTGCTTAAACCCGACTTTTGGCCTAGTAATTGTATTTTGCATGAATATGATTACAAAGATCGGAAAAAAGCTCCACCTATTGTAGCTAATTTGGTCCCGGTACCAAAAAACTCAAAAAGTGCGGCAAAACAGAGAAAAAAGTAAATAATTCTCAGCTGTCAACTCTGTTGGTATCTTTTCAAAACGTTAGAGGAATTAATTCTAAACTTAAAAGGATATTTCTCGATAGCTTTTCTTTTGATTCTGATATTATTGTCTTTGTTGAAACCTGGCTCCGCCCTGAAGTCCTTAACTCAGAAATCTTTAATAGTAATTTTGTAACTTTTAGGAAAGATCGGTCCGCGAGAATTGGTGGTGGTGTTCTGATTTCTGTCAATTCATCTCTATGCGCCGATGAAATACTTACCCCTTTCTCTAATAATATTGAGTTTCTTTGTGTTAAAGTTTTCGTTAACAATTGCAATATATTTTTGACTTGTTCTTATATTCCACCTTCATCTGATGATATTACTTACACGGCTCATGTGAATTCTATAAAATTCGTTCACTCTCTTCTACAAACCACTGACTATTTATTAGTCATGGGTGATTTTAATCTCCCACTTATATCTTGGTCCCCCTCTGAGCTTTCTAATTCCCTTGTACCTGGCTCTTCGTGTAATTTTGTTGATGCAATATTAGATGATTCTCTTGAGCAAATAAATTTTATTAAGAATAGTATGAATCGTACACTTGACTTAGTTTTTACTGATCGCGCCACACATTTTTCAGTGCGTAGGTCTAATCCATTATCTACCCCTGAAGATAGTTACCACCCTACTCTTCAGCTAGAAATTCTTATGAAGACATCGAATTCACCTAGTGGGAAAGCTAGTAAATATTTTTGTTTTAGAAAAACTGATTTTGGTAAACTTAACCAGTTTCTCTTAAATACTGATTGGTTGGCTTTAAATTCCATGGGAGATATCGATGAAGCTGTGCAGTTGTTTAACAAAACTTTACTAAAATTTTTCACAAAATGCGTTCCTAAAGTTAAGGTTTTCCCTGAGTCAAATAGACCAGCATGGTTTTCTCGCGATTTAATTCGGTTGAAAAATCGTAAAAATCGTCTGTTTAATAAATTTAAACGTACCGGTTTGGCGGTTGATTATGCAAATTATACTGTCTCGCGCTACAATTTTAATCACGCGAATAAATCTTACTATAATTCGTATTTAATTAACGTTAAACTCAATATTAATCGTGATCCTAAGTCGTTCTATAATTTTATTAATTCAAAACGCAGGTCTAGTTCTTTTCCCTCCATTATGAAGCTAGGTAATGTTGAGGGATGTAATAATGCTGATATTTCTAACTTATTTGCTAGCTTCTTCCAAAATAACTATAGTGATAGTTCTGTCTCACGTAGTTTTTATTCTGACCCAAGTAATGGGGCCTCTTACCCGATTAATTGCCCTGTTATTGATGAAAGAATACTTCTGTCTTATTTATTGTCTATAGAACCCAATTTTTCTGTTGGCCCGGATGGTATTCCTGCATGTGTTTTAAAGCACTGTGCTAGCGCTTTACTTCTTCCTCTTCGTAAGTTGTTCAATTTATCGCTTACGACCTTTTCTTTTCCTATTGTATGGAAAGAATCCTACATTTTGCCTCTTCATAAAAAAGGTAGTAAAAGGGATATTTCAAACTACCGAGGTATTGCTAAGCTATGCGCAATACCAAAGTTGCTGGAACATATAATTACCGACCAGCTTCAGCATTATATTATTCCGAATTTGAGTATATCTCAACATGGCTTCTGTAAAAAACGCTCAACAGTTACCAATCTTTTGGAGTTCACTTCACTTGTTTCCAGTGGATTTACCCATTGTTTTCAGACAGATGTTATTTATACTGATTTCTGTAAAGCATTTGATAGTGTTTGCCATTCGTTGCTTCTTACCAAATTAGATAGATTTGGCTTTTCGCCTAAACTTGTAAGGTGGATTGATAGTTATTTAAGAGGTAGGTCCCAAAAAGTTTTATTTAATGGCTGTGTTTCTAAAAATATTAATGTCCATTCTGGTGTCCCTCAGGGGTCCTTTGCTTTTTAATACTTTCATAAATGACCTTCCATCGGTTATTAAGCATTCTCATGTGCTTATGTTTGCTGATGATGTGAAACTTTGTTTTACTCTAGGTTCCTTTCTTTATCAGAATCTTCTACAAAAAGACCTCGACCAATTTTCAAAGTGGTGTAAGGATAACTTTCTATACCTTAATTGTGAAAAGTGTAAAGTAATGTCTTTCACTCGTAGCAAACCTAGGTTGTATTCCTACTCCTTAAACGGTTCTACTTTAGCACGTGTTTATGAATTCAACGACTTAGGTGTTTTGATGAGCCCGAAACTTAACTTTAGTTTTCACATTCTTATGACCACTAATAAAGCTAGAGGTGTTCTTGGCTTTATTAAGAGATGGTCTAAAGAATTTAATGATCCGTATACCACCAAACAGCTTTTCATTTCTTTGGTTCGTCCGATTTTAGAATATGCTTCATGTGTTTGGAATCCCCAACTCACAACATATTCTGACCAAATTGAATCTGTCCAAAAACAATTTTTGCTTTTTGCGTTGCGTGGATTAAACTGGAATTCTGCGATTCGCCTTCCTTCATATCATTCCCGCCTTAAATTGATTAATCTTCCTACTTTAGCTAGTCGGAGATCCGTGTTAGGTATTCTTTTTCTTCATAACCTGATAAACGGCAATGTCAATTCTCTTTATCTTCTTGGAAAAATAAACTTTAACGTGCCTTCGCGTTCAACAAGATATTATTTGCCCTTTAGACTAAACACTGCACGATCATCTTTACTATTGCATGATCCCTTTAAAGTTATGTGTTGTGCTTATAACTCGAACTATCATTTATTTTCTAACATAGCCTCTTCCCACACTTTAAAATCTCTTCTTACTTGTAGTTTTAATGTAATTACATAGAATTAGATACTTATTTTAATTTAGACTACTAATAGTCGTATTAATTTTAATTTAGTTTGTTTAATTTTTGTAATTAGTGTTTTTTAATCTATAAGTAAATATTTGTTAAGTAGATAAAGCAGCTGTTGACCATTTGGTCGTAGCTGTGGAACAGACACTAGGTCTGGTTT